>CAUYLG010073005.1:0-16351 GCA_963573385.1 Cacajao melanocephalus
CTCCCAGGTTCAAGCAATTCTGCTGCCTCAGCCTCCTGAGTAGCTGGGATTACAGGCGCCCGCCAGCACGCCTGGCTAATTTTTTGTATTTGTAGTAGAGGTGGGGTTTCACCATGTCAGCCAGGCTGATCTCGAACTTCCAAACTCAGGGGATCCACCCGCCTCGACCTCCCAAAGTGCTGGGATTACAGGCATGAGTCACGGTGCCCCACCAATAAATAAATTTTGTAGTTAATAGAAGCTGGATTTCTCACTGTTAGAGAAGTTACAAGCGAGGAAGGAGGGAGGCTGCAGCAGGCCTTGCTGTGCTGCGTGGAGATCCGAGATGTCAGCAGGAACCATCTTTCTAACCTGCACACAGGAAGAGAGAGCCGCGTAGACATGTGAGCACATGCGTCTGCAACCACCCATTAGGACACATACGCGTATTTCCGTCTGTCTTTGCTGAAGGCAATCGTACCCCAGTCGCAATGAGCACTTGCATCATCCAGATTCGGGGTTCCAATATCCCGCAGTAAAGGAATAATGGCTCCTGGGAGAAGTGGGTGATTCTGGGCCTGGGGGCAAGAAATATAGAAGAGGGGCCTGAAGTGTCCTTTAGTAACAGAAGGTAAAGAAGTACTCAAAACCCCACCATTGAGTATGTAACTGTAGTATGTAGCTGGGGCAGGCTGACACTGGGCACCTCCAGGAATGCATTTGTTGATCAGAGGCCAAGTTAAGTGGTGCCGGCAGAGCCTGGGAATGCAGGTGCCATCGAGCGCCCAGAGCCCCCGTTATCTGTAAGTCGTATGACTTTCATGACAGCTTTACCCCTCGCACCTGGCACTGTTTTATTTCTCATGTACTAGTTTATCTTTTAACGTTTTGCTTACTCTGCTTCTGTGAAAAATTTGCTTCATCTAGGTTCCCCCTCCCCTTCAAACCTAGGGTGTAAAAGACCACCTCACTTTTTCTTAGGGGCCGAGAGAATTTTGGGCGTTCGCCACCTCTCGGGTGCCGGCATAATAAAGGACTCATAAGTCAATCTCAGAGGGTGGCGCATTCCTGGACTCGCTCGGGTACAACAAGGTAGGGGCTCAGGAATTCCTGGCACCCGAAGGGAGGTGAGGAGCATAACGCATCAGCACTTTTCCCAAAGAACTAAAACATTACGATTTATTTGATTTATTTTGCTATTACTGATTATCTTTTCCAAGAAAAAAAGGAACCAGGTGCAGAAGCAGAATATGAGAGTAGACATGGAACATAACCACTGAAGCACAGCATCACATAGAGACAGTTAAGCCCCGGATGTCTGCCGGTGTCCCTGGCAGCCGTCAGGCCTGCCGCAAGAGCCTGGGGGAGCAGAGTTTTCTCCAAACTTCCCCAGGAAGGAGATGTCTCGGCCATTTTGGACATCCCCTTCCCTAGCTGGCTAAACAGCGGGTGCTTTCCCAGTGCTGGCGCTGCCGCACAGCCGAGGCGCCCTCCAGCAGCCCTTATGCAGCGTGACAGAGGGCTGAGCATCTTGCCTTAGTGTCATTCATTTCACAGAGTCACCGCAGGTTCACACTTCCGACCTGAGAGGCATTAGTAAAGGCATTAAGATCACCTATGAATAAGATCACAAATGAATAACTAATAACCATGACAGTTATATTTCTAGTCACTTTCGTCTTCATTATTCATATGGAAAGAGGCTGAGGCCTTTTGCTCCTGCCTCGGCGCTTATGGGATCCCCCCCTGCACACGGGAGCCAAAGGGGATCAGCTCCCGATAGCCAAGGCTGAATGTCAACAGTGATGTAATGATGACATTGGACTTCAAGGCACAGAGTGGAATAGACATCTCTAAGTCCACACTAATCTAAGTCAATATGTGAAGAGAATGGCTCTTCTTCGTTTTTCTGAGATGGAGTCTCGCTCTGTCATCCAGCCTGCTGTGCAATGGCGCGATTTCAGCTCACCGCGACCTCCCGGGTTCAAGCGATTCTCCTTGCTTCAGCGTCCTGAGTAGCTGGGACTCCAGGAGTGTGTCACCACGCCCGGCTAATTTTTGCAGTTTTAGCGGAGAAGGGGTTTCGCCATGTTGGCCAGGCTAGTCTCAAACTCCTGACCTCAGATGATCTGCCACCTTGGCCTCCCAAAGTGCCGGGATTATAAGCATGAGCCACTATGCCTGGCCCAAGAAATGGCTCTTCTTTACGGTAGAATTGCAATTAATGCAGATGGAAAGAGGAAGTACAGAGCCACCATCAGGCAAACAGCCCGATAGTCATCACTGGAGACAAGGGGTGCTGGTGGATGCTGACATTTATGAGGAACAGTTCGAAGAAAAAGAATTTGCATAATCTTTAAGTATCTCTCCAATATACTTCTTATCTGCTTGGAGCAGACGGCAACTGTGTGTGGAAACACTTAGCAGATACCATGTTACTCGTAGCAGATACGATGACGCTGGAAGTCATCGTCGCTGAAACAGAAGGTACCCACATCATCAACCCTGTATAGGACGCACTGGAAGAGCCCAGCATCATTCTGTTGTTTTTTTGTTTTTTGTTTTTGTTTTTGTTTTGACAGGGTCTCATTCTGGCACCCAGGCTGGTGGGCAGTGGCATGATCACGGCTCACTGCAGCCTCGACCCGTTGGGCTCAAGTGATCCTCCTGCCTCAGCCTCTTGAGTAGCTCGGCCTGTGCCTCCACGTTTGGCTCTTTAATAGTGCTACTGTAGGGACAGGGCCTTGCCATGTTGCCCAGACTCGTCCTAAACTCCTGCATTCAAGTGATTCTCTTGCCTCAGCCTCCCAAATTGTTGAGATGTCAGCCATGAGCCACCGTGCCCAGCCCGTTTCTGTAGTATGATTGCCAAAAATGCGTAACCTTATTCCCAAATGAAACAACATCAAACAAACACAAACTGAGTGATATTCTACAGGGTAATTGGTGGACAGTCTTTAAGAGTGTCAAGATCATGAAGTACAAGGAAAAGCTGAAGAACTGTCCCAGGCTGCAGGAGGCTGGGAGAAGTAACAATGAAATTCAAAATGGAACAGAACAGAAAAGGACATCAGCGAAGAAACAGGTGAAATTCGGATAAGGTCTTCATTTACTGGTACTGCGTCAACATTGATCTCCCGGTTTGGGTAACCGTACTACAGTCATGTAAGATGCTGCCAGTTGGGGGAGCTGACGAGGGAGGTACAGAAGCTCTCTGTACTGTTCCTGCAACTTTTCAATAAGTCCTAAATTGTTTCAAAATACAAAGTTAGAGAAAAATCGATATTAAGTGCATTGGATGAAATAATACAAGAGGTGGAATAAACGGAGCAGCCCAGTGACCAGGAGCGCAGGTCCCGGAGCCAGGCTTTCCGGTGCAGGCTCTGCGGCTTCTCAGCTGTGTGACGTTGGGCAAATTACCTAACCTCTCTGTGTCTCCATTTTCCCTTCTGGAAAATTGGGCAACAATAGCAGCTGTGTCATCAGGTTGTTATGAGTGTTAAATACACCTGTGTAAAGCACTTGGTACTGTGCTTGGTACAGATTAAGCCCTTAGAAAGTGATAGCATTTCCCCCTCGCCACTCAGACAGATTCTGATAGAAGAAGTGCTAGCTTTTATCAGTATTACGACGACCAGAACTATAAAACGGCAACGAACCCATCTGAAGAGCACGCGTCGCATTGACAGATCTGTTGAGTGGTCCCGGGAATTACCATGGAAGAATAAGGAGATGGGACATGTAGCACAGAGCTGAGGAGGAGAGAGGGCCGCACAGAGGAGGGGAGACGCAGAGGTGCTTGAGCCCACGAGTTCGAGACCAGCCTGGGTGACATAGTGAGAGACCATGTATCAGTCCCGTCTTTTATTACTACAAAGAACTACCGGAGACTGGGTAATTTATAAAGAAAGGAGGTTTTGGCCAGGCACGGTGGCTCACACCTGTCATCCCAGCACTTTGGGAGGTCGAGGCGGGTGCATCACTTGAGGTCAGGAGTTTGAGACCAGTCTGGCCAACAGGGTGAAACCCCATCTCTACTAAAAATACAAAAATTAGCCAGGTATGATGGCGTGCACCTATAGTCCCAGCTACTTGGGAGGTTGAGGCAAGAGAATTGCTTAAGGCTGGGAGGTGGAAGTTGCAGTAGGCTGAGATCACACCATGGCACTCCAGCCTGGGTGACAGAGTGAGACTCTGTCTGGAAAAAAAAAATGCCAAAGAAAAGAGGTTTAATTGACTCACAGTACTTCAGGCCGTACAGGAAGCACGGCTGGGGAGACCTCAGGAAACCTACAACCATGGCAGGAGGCAAAGAGGAAGGGGCAGGTCTTGTGAAAGAAGAGGGAGGGGCCACACACTTTTAAACAACCAGGTCTCCTGAGAACTCACCAACTATTGTGAGAACAGCAGGGGAAGCCGCCCCCATGATCCAGTCGCCCCCCGCCAGGCCCCTCCTCCAACAGAGGATTACTTTTTTTAAAATTTAAATTGTATTTTGTTTATTTTGTTTATTTTTTGAGATGGAGTCTCTCTCTGTCACCCTGGCTGGAGTGCAGTGGCAGGATCTCGGCTCACCACAACCTCCACCTCCCAGGTTCAAGCGATTCTCCTTCCTCAGCCTCCCCAGTAGCTGGGATTACAGGCACTCACCACCATGACCGGCTAATTTTGTATTTTTAGTAGAGACGGGGTTTCACCATGTTGGCCAGGCTGGTCTCAAACTCCCGACCTTAGGTGATCCACCCGCCTCGGCCTCCCAACGTGCTGGGATGACAGGCGTGAACCACCACGCTCGGCTGAAGGTGTGTTTTTTGTTTTGTTTTTAAAGAGTAATTTTGGCCAGGCACAGTGGCTCACGCCTGTCATCCCAGCACTCTGGGAGGTCAAGGCAGGTGGATCATGAGGTCAGGAGACCGAGACCATCCTGGCTCACAGAGTGTCTCAGCTACTTGGGAGGCTGAGGCAGGAGAATCACTTGAACCCGGGAGGCAGAGGTGGTGGCAAGCTGAGATCCCACCACTGCACTCCAGCCTGGACGACAAGAGTGAGACTCTGTCTCAAAAAAAAAAAGAGTAATTTTTGTCTGTTTTGGATGTTAAAGGTTCTTTCAGAATGAATGATGGAAATAGATTTAGAAGGCTGAGAAGACAGAGGCAGAAAGAATCTCGTGTAGTTAAGTCGGCTGGACCTGGATTTATAAACATTGTGCAATGGCTGCTTTCTGTTATTTTGTTTGTTCTCAGGCAGTGGTGTGATCTCAGTTCACTGCAGCTTCAGCCTCCCGGACTCAAGTGATCCGCCTGTCTCAGCCTGAGTAGCTGGGACTACAGGCAGATGCCATAGGCTTGGCTAATTTTTAAATTGTTTATAGAGATGGGGTTTCACTGTTGTCGAGGCTGGTCTCTGTTAGGGACAAGCTGCCTCAGGAAACCCCCTCTAGGCAAGCTGAGCCCCCAGGCTGACCGCTCTGCAGCTGCATTCCTGAACGCCTGTCTCGGTGCTGCAATGAGGCAAAGCCTGATCGCTGCCATCCAGGCAGCTCAGCTCCGGGAGGACAAGGAAAACAGATGTTTGTTATCCGTACTTGTAAATTCCTGTCTGACACAGACCTGTAAAATCCTGTTTTTTTAAAAGTGCTGCCACGAAAGTCACAGGGTGAGTATTGTCTGACACAAGGTAACAAACGATCTCTGTTCCTGTAAGAAGGGGATAGACGATCTCAGCCCTGAAACTCTCCCCTCTCCCCCCATATAAACCCCTCGTCTTGTGAGCTTGGGGCTGCCTCCTCTGATCGTTGCGGGGGCTGCCTCCTCTCTGATCATTGCGGGGGCTGCCTCCTCTCTGAGCATTGCGGGGCTGCCTCCTCTGATCGTTGTGGAGCAGCCCCGCGGTTAATAGAACTTGCTTGTCTGACTTGGGTCTATTCTCCTTTCTCTTGGCTGACCTTACAGTCTCCAGCTCCTGGGCTCAAGTGATCCTCCCATCTCAGCCTCCCAAAGTGTTGGGATTACAGGTGTGACCCACTGTGCCTGGTCAAGATGACACTTTTATTTTTTCTGTTTATTTTATTTTTGTTCTTGAGACGGAGTCTCGCTCTGTTGCCCAGGCTGGAGCGCCGTGTCATGATCTCAGCTCACCTCAACCCCCGACACCCGGGTTCAAGCGATTCTCCTGCCTCAGCCTCCCGAGTAGCTGGGACTACAGGCGTGCGCCACCACACGCCCGGCTAAATTTTTTTGTGTTTTTAGTGGAGACGGGATTTCACTATGTTGGCTAGACTGGTTTTGAACTCCTGACCTTGTGATCCGGCTGCCTCGGCCTCTCAAAGTGCTGGATTATAGGCGTGAGCCACCGCCCCCGGCCTGACACTTTTATTTTGTTGTTTTTTTCTTCTCACCCCTACAAAATGACTTTTGATATCAGAAGTAAACTGATGCAAAACTAGAATTTGGTCTTTTCTGTCAAAATGATGTTTTCTTGGCACACCGTCTGCTCTTCACAGCACATTGTAAAGGGTTTTTCTTTACCTTTTAAGGAACTGACCCAGGAAACAAAGATGTTTTGTTTTATCAGGATAATTTCCTGTGCTTCCCTTTGTCTTTATTAGGTCTTTGATTACGTTGAAAACTGAGTTCTCTCTATTAAGAGAGCGAAGGGTTTTTCAACGATGGCATAACTTTCCGTATTTGCCTTTGGCATCTTTGAATTATGACCCTGGTTGAATGAATAACTAAGTATTGTTTCACAGAGACCTATGATTTTATTCAAGCTCATCCCATCGGCAGCCCTCGGGGCACACGTGGCCCAGGTTGGCTTTGAATAAGACCCAACACAAACTCCTGAACTTTCTTGAAACATTCTGAGATTTTTTGTGTGATTTTTCTTTAGTTCATCAGCTATTGTTAGTGTTAATTTTATGTGTGGCTCAAGACAATTCTTCCAATGTGGCCCAGGGAAGCCAAAAGTTTGGATCCCCAGGTTTAAACCATTTGATAGTTTTTGACCAACTTCCCAAAATCAAATTCTAAATTATGTTTTTCCTGACTTCAAACAAATTTTGGAATTTTCCATATAGGCCTCTGGAATCTTTCAAAACAATTTGGTATTTTTCTTATAAAAAGAGAGATGCTAAACTCAGAAGGCTCATTGGATGTGTTAAATTGCATGGGAAGCACTGTCAGGAAGGCGGTGTGCGTCCTTCTTGTGGTACATTTGAATGAATGTATTTTATTCATGTAAGTGTTCCGGAAATTGTATGAAATTCCCAGAACTCTGGTACATTCTAGCATAATGGTATCAGTCACAATCCAGTTATTATGTAAAAATCTTGTATGCCACAGAAATATCCAAATGTCCTCGCCAGGAGTGAGCGGCGTCCACGCCGACGTCCTCGCCAGGAGTGAGCGGCGTCCACGCCGACGTCCTCGCCAGGAGTGAGCGGCGTAATGCACTCTCGTCTGGTGTTTATCCATGGCTACTTTTTTTTAAAGACAGTGTCTGGCTCTGTCGCCCAAGCTGGAGTGCCATGGCGTGATCTTGGCTTACTGCAACCTTTGCCTTCTGGGTTCAAGTGATTCTTCTCCCTCAACCCTGCCAAGTAGCTGAGACTGCAGCTCAGTGACTCCACCATGCCCGGTTAATTTTTGTATTTTTTTGTAGAGACAGGGTTTCACCATGTTGTCCAGGCCGACCTCAAACCATCCACCCAGCTCAGCCTCCTGGAGTGCTGGGATGACAAGTATGAGCTACTGTGCCTGGCCTATGGCTAGTTTTTTTTTTTTTTTTTTTAGACAGAGTCTCGCGCTGTCGCCAGGCTGGAGTGCAGTGGCGTGATCCTGGCCCACTGCAACTTCCGTTTTCCAATTTCAAGCAACTCTCCTGCCTCAGCCTCCGCAGTAGCTGGGACTACAGGCACGCACCACCACGCCCGGCTAATTCTTTCGGATTTTTTAGTAGAGATGGGGTTTCACCATGTATGTCAGGGTGGTCTCAATTTCTTGACCTCGTGATCCACCTGCCTCGGCCTCCCAAAGTGCTGGGATTACAGGCGTGAGCCACCACGCCAGGCCGCCTATGGCTATTTTAAGTCTTTTGTTATCCACAGAGAGTTCATTGTTTTACTCTGATGGTTTCCTGAAAGTTTTGCAAGCAAGTATAATCCTAAAGTGCGGTGTCTTCAAGGAAATGTACAGTCCAATATGTACAGATTGTTGATAACTTCAAGATCACACTATAGGACTGTGTGAGAATTTCCAAAACTCTCATGGAAAGAAGGATGGATTCATTAAACTACTCACCAAAATCAAGCAGAACAAGAATTATCCTGCAGGGGAAAAAAAAAAAGAATTAGAGAGTTAGTTACATGCGACTAAGTGATCTGATGAGGAAGTACTATGGTTTTACGGTTTTTTAAAAATAACTTTTAATGTAACACATCAATGGCTTTCTAATGTTTTGTTTTCCAGGTGCAAGGGAGCCTTTTTCTTTTAAGTGATCTATAGCCCACAGCAATCTGGCAAACAGATTTCTGAACAAAGATGAAAGAATTCGTTTTTCTCCTTACCAGATCCCTCAGAATTTAAAAGCTATTAGTGAATAGTCTTATTTTCAGGGCAATTTAGTTATTTGCATAAGTTTAACACGAATTTGCTTTCCGGCTCGGCGCGGTCGCTCATGCCTGTGATCCTAACACTTTGGGAGGCCGAGGTGGGTGGATCACCCGAGGTCAGGAGTTCAAGACCAGCCTGGCCATCATGGTGAAACCCTATCTTCAAAAAAAAAAAAAAAAAGATAACAGGCAACCATGTGAAAACACAGGACGAGCCAGCATCCACAAGCCAAGGAGAGAGGCCTCAGAAGAAACCAACGCTGCTAAATTTCTGTTGCAAAGCCACCCAGTCTGTGGTACTCTGTTAAGCAGCCAGAGCAAACCAATATAGGGTCTCTTTCAAAATGCCACTAGCCATCCTGACCCGTGATGACAGGGTGGCCTCCTGCACCAAGCCATCTCAGAGCCTTGCTCTCCCACAGCCTCATGAGAAGAGCAGACCTAACGAGAGCCAAAGACCTAGGTTATACCTAAGCCCACCAAGGCCCTGCGTCACCCACCACTCCTAGCCCTGAACTCCACACCTCCATTCTGCCCTTCCTTTTCTGTGCCTTTGGTCAAGGTGCTCAAGGAGACCCAGCCCAGACACCTCTCTGAAGAAGATCAGGTGCCTCCCTCGACCTTTATCTTGGAGAGACGCTGGCACTCATCCCCGGCTTCCCTGAGGCTCTGTGGTGCCTAACAGAGCACCCAGGGGCAACACCTGTAACAGTGAGTTCTCAATGACTTTGCAGTTGCTGTCACCATGGCACCTCCCACACTCTATTCTGATTAATTTATTACAGGCCTATCCCCAGCACTGGCTATCCCAGGTCTTCCTAGCACTGGGGACACCCCATCATCTTCATCTTTGCTCCCCAATGCTAGCAAGTCTGCTATGAAATAGGTTCCATAAATGGACTGAACAAACACAACAGTTCTCTTCTTCCCCTTCATTACCCAGTTACCACCATCCCCCTCTTCCTCCTCCTCCTGGTAGTCTTCCTGGACATGCCCACCCTAGATATACATATGTAGCATCATAAGCCTTCTCCTTCATCCTGCCTCTCACATTTCTGGGTCTTGTTTAGTTAACTGGTCTTTCTACCAGAGCATAAGCTGCATGAGGGCAGAGCCAGGTCTGGTTTGCTCACTCACGCCCCCAGCACTGAACACCAGGTGTCTGTACTGACCCAATAAAGAGCCAGAGTGGGGTCCACGTACCTGGGAGGGTGAGAAAGGCAGGGTCTTAACAGGTGTGCTCTTGGGGGTGAGGCTGTTACAGGAATCCAGGAAAGACAAACTGGTGCTATTCTCAGTGACAGGGGACAGAGCCACACGCCTCTTCCTCTGCCGCTTGAGCACTGAGGGTGGCGTGCCAATGCCGGAGCCCCCAACTTCAGTGCTGGGGGAGATGGGGATCAGCTCTCCCCGGCTGCTCCGACTGAGGTCCGAGATGGTGTGGCCATCCAGGCGGTACTCGGTCACGCTAGGCACCGGGGCAGCAGGCTGGCGGAGTGGCAGAACCTGCTGCTGATGCGACGCTTGCGGCTGCACCAGGTTGTTGTTGATACTGTCCTCTGCAGATGGCTCCTCAGGGAGGTCAAATTTACTCAGGTCACACCAAGCATCAGGGTCCTGTCCAGGGAAGTAGGTTAGAAATTCCAATTACTCTGCTTTTAATACAAGACGACTTGTCTGTTAAGGGAAATATGTAAGTGTCAAGTATGAACCTACAGCCCAGGACTAATCATTAATACCTCACACATTTCCTCAGAGTTTTCTATGACTGTACATCTATATTTTAAAAGATTCTTTTTTTCCTTAAAAAGACAGAGTCTCTGTTGCCCAGGCTGGAGTACAGCAGCATAATCACAGTTCACTACAGGCTTGAATTCCTGGGCTCAAGTGATCCTCCCACCTCAGCCTCCTGAGTAGCTGGGACTACAGACATGTACCAAGACTCTTGGCTAATTTATTTCTTGTTTTTATTTATTTATTTATTTATTTTTTAGATGAAGTCTTGCTCTGTCACCCAGGTTGGAGTACAGTGGCGCAATCTCCACTCACTGCAACTTCTACCTCCTGGGTTCAAGCAGTTCTCCTGCCTCACCCTCCCGAGTAGCTGGGACTACAGGCGTGTGCCACCACACTCAGCTAATTTTTGTATTTTTAGTAGAGATGGGTTACGGGTTTCACCATATTGCCTAGGCTGGTCTCAAACTCCTGACCTCATGACCTGCCCGCCTCAGCCGCCCAAAGTGCTGGGATTTCAGGTGTGAGCCACCGTGCCTGGCCTTGGCTAATTTTTTATAGAGATAGTGCTTTGCTATGTTACCCAGGCTGGTCTCGAATTTGTGGGCTCACATGATCCTCCCAAAGTGCTGGGAGTATAAGCATGAACCACAGTACCCCACCTGCAGATTATTTTTACAGAACAAAATACAGAGCATTGAATGGGACGTCGCTCATCATTGGTGCCTCCTTGGGGCAGCTCACAAAAGTTGTTTCCAATCCCTACAATTCTCCTAGGGAAGTCACTAGCCATCCTGACCCATGACGAGCTTTCCCTTTCATACCAAGGAAGATGAGCTAAGGGGATTCGGTCTCCCTGAAGTTACTCAGCTTCTAAGAAGCCCGTGAGTCACTCCAGGTTTTCCCTCCTTTACTCAAAAATCACAACACAAACCAAAAGTCTTCTGGACACAGAGGCTTCCACTTTGGTCTGTGGGGATCTGGCCTCTGAGTGGACCCCAGATCTAATGGCAAGTTCTGGTGCCCAGGACTTACAGGAGCCTAAGGCAGTTCACTCCTAAAGGTGAAGGCCACCTGGGGGCAGGACTGACCTCAGGCCCACACCCCAACCTCACGGTGGCCCCAGCACTGCAGGTGTCTGGTAGATGAGAAGTACATCCTACAAGGACCACCTGGAGTGGACAGAGCAGGGAAGGGAGGACAGAATTTCCACACATGCAGTAACTCCCCCAACAGATAAAGAAGATCACTGTGGAAAGAGCCTGAGGGCTGAGCCAGACAGCAGGGTCTGACTCCTGTTCCTGGAGGTCACCAGCTGTGTGACACTGGTCAAGTCTCCTAGCCTCTCTGAGCGTGGGGTGCTCTCACTACCCACCTCACAGGCTGTTAAAGACCAACGAAGAGCCCACACGTTAGGTAGCAAGTGATGCTTATTAAGCATCAGGTATGGCAATCAGTGGGTGCTCAATACAAGTGAACTGTGCCTGCCAAGCAAAAGAAAACAGAACGGTCTGAAGTAAAGGGAGGTGATGCTGTGGTACATACAGTGTGCTAGGCATAGAGGGACCGACTCTCATCTTAGCACTCCCCTCAGGGCTGGCGGGAGAGATGGTGGCCAAGTGCTTGCTTCAGAGCTATGCTGAGAATCCACGAATGTGCTGGTGCCTCTCAAACTCCTCCGAAACCCCCTGGAGGTGGGGGCACCACAGACAGACCGTGCAACTGGGTTCAGTCCCAGCCACTGGGGTCAAGAGGTGAGACCTAGAGTGAAAGAGGGCCTGAGCAGATGGCCGTCCAACCCTTCATCAGGTAATAGTGGGAGCACAGCATGGCAGTCAAGACCACCAAATATACTTGCTGTGCAACCCTGGGTATACTACTTGACCTCTCCGAGCTTCAGTCTCACCTATAAAACAGAAACGACACACCTCACAGGATACCACGCAGTCTGTATGTGAAGCTCAGAACCCGGCAGTTAAATGTTCTAGGACGGTAGACACTCACGTGGGAAGGCGAACATGGACCCCTTATACTGAACTCCCCACCCCAGTGACCAGGCCTCTGGTCTTTCACCTCCCAAAAACCCGCTCTACACTGCAGGCCTGGCTGATGTAGCCAGAAGCTGGGGGGTCACACCAAGAAGCCCTCCTCAAAGGACACAACCCCACAGCCAATACAGTAACCACAACACAGGTTACTGCCCCACCCTGAGTAACCAGAACCCATTCACCACTCCAAGACCAGCACCAAGCCTTGGCACTTCCTGGAGACCTCTTCAGGGAGGCCCAACCACCATGTGTGATGTCACAAATACCATGCCAGCCTGTGCTGTCACCTGCCAGTGCAGTGACACCTCCTCTGGGCAGCCTTTCCACCCCACCCCGTGCCATACGTAGAAGTCAGATGCCACCACAAACTCCCACTGCACACACTGGGAGCTCCCCGAAAACAGAGACTGCATGGTGACAACCCTAGTGTCCCCAGCCCTTGAGTCAGGGCTGGACACTCAGCATGAAGTTATTAACTGTTAGCTATAGAATGGGCAAAAGGATGTGGGCCCGCAAGAGAAGCACTTCCTGCCAGGAGTACCTCTGTGCCACTGTGAAGTCCTGCGACCAACATACCGACTCGATCAAGTCCAGGGCTTCAGAGAGGCTAGAACCCACGGCAGGGATGAGGAGGTTTGTAGCCTCTACCACCCACTTGTAGGGCAGGCTCATTTCCGGCGGGGAGCCTTCCTGGTCCTCACGCTTTGGGAATTCCTCCAAGGGCTCTGGTGTTCGCACTGCATCCAGATCTGCAGGGATGGGCTCCTGCTCCTTCCAAGTGGTGGCTGCTGTAGGTTCCTCCTCACTGCTTTCCTCTTCCTTCATGGTAGGAGGGCCAGAGGGCCAGCTGGTCAGAAGACTTCCCTGTAAGACACAAGAATACACCGTTGGGATTTCGCTGAGATATAGACTATACAGTGGTTGCCAGCTACAACACACAACCTGAATCTAAGAAGGAAACTCCGATGAACCCAAATAGACAAACATTCTACAAAAGAATTAGTCACACCAACTACTTCAAAATTAAATGCAATGTCTGGTCCTAGATCGCATCACGGGCAGGAAAACATGGAATATAAACTGTAGGTAAGCATCCTGAATTAAGCTTAAATTCCCTGTACTGAATTTAACTTTACTGTGTTTATGTAAGTGAATGGCCTTATTCTTAGGAATCTATGCTACATAACTAACTCTCAAAGGGCTCAGATGAAAGAAGTAATACACAGAGGTTGGGTGCAGTGGCTCACACCTGTAATCCCAGAACTCTGGGAGGTCGAAGCAGGTGGATCACGTGGGGTCAAGAGTTCAAGACCAGCCTGGCCAACATGGTGAAACCCGGTTCCTACTAAAAATACAATAACAAAAACTTAGCCAGCCATGGTGGCAGGCACCTATAATCCCAGCTACTTGGGAGGCTGAGGCAGGAGAATCACTTGAACCTGGGAGGTGGAGGTTGCAGCGAGCTGAGATCGTGCCATGGCACTCCAGCCTGGGCAACAAGACCAAAACTCCGCCTCAAAAAAAATAAAAAATAAACTTTTAATGCTTAAATAAAAATTTAAAAATTAGATAGAGGACCAGGTGCTCATGCCTGTAATCCCAGCACTTTGGGAAGCTAAGGCAAGAAGATCCCTTGAGTTCATGAGTTCAAGGCTGCAATGAGCTATGATCACACCGCCGCACTCCAGCCTGGGCAACATTGCAAGACTCTGTCTAATAAAAAGAAAAAGTTGGAGACAGGGAGCTGGGGGCAGTGTCTCACACCTGTAATCCTAGAACTCTGAAAGGTTCAGGCAAGAAGACCCCTTGAGTTCATGAGTTCAAGGTTGCAGTGAGCTGTGATCACATCACTGCACTCCAGCTTGAGGTACAGAGCAAGACCCTGTCTCATTTGAAAAAAAAAAAAAGGCTGGGTGAGGTAGCTCACGCCTGTAATCCCAGCAGCACTTTGGGAGGCCAAGGCAGGCGGATCACCAGGTCAAGAGATGGCGACCATCCTGGTCAACATGGTGAAACCCCATCTCTACTAAAAATACAAAAAAAATGAGCTGGGCGTGGTAGTGTACGCCTATAATCCAAGATACTCGGGGGGCTGAGGCAGGAGACTCACTTGAACCCAGGAGGCAGGGGTTGCAGTGAGGCAAAATTGCACCACTGCACTCCAGCCTGGTGACAGAGCAAGACTCCGTCTAAAAAAAAAAAAAAAAAAAAAAAAGCCTGGGTACAGTAGCTCATGCCTGTAATCCCAACACTTTGGGAGGCCGAGGGGGGCAGATCACCTGAGGTCGGGAGTTTGAGACCAGCCTGACCGACATGGAAAAACCCTGTCTCTACTAAAAATACAAAATTAGCTGGGTGTAGTGGTGCATGCCTATAATTCCAGCTACTCAGGAGGCTGAGGCAGGAAAATCGCTTGAATCCGGGAGGCTGAGGTTGCAGTAAGCTGAGACCAGCCCATTGCAATCCAGCTTGGGCAACAAGAGCAAAACTCCGAACCACCCCCACCCCCCAAAAAATGAACAAACGAAAAGTGAATTTTACTGTGTGTAAATCACACGTTTATATATTTATAAGATAAAAAAAACATCTACCAAACTCGGAAAAAATAGTTACTACATGATAAAGGAGTAACATTCTTAACATACAAATAAAATTTACAAATCAAAAATAAGACTAAAAAAAAAAAAAAGGGAAGACCAAGGCAAATAACAAATTCAGGGGCAATTTGTTACTCACCCTCATTAGTAAAAGAAATGAAAACCAAAACATCATATTGTACACCATAAATACATGCAATTCCTTTTTCTTTTGTGGTTTTTTTTTTTTTTTTGGAGACAAAGTTTCTGTGTCGCCCACGCTGGAGTGCAGAGGCACACTCTCAACTCACTACAACCTCCACCTCCTAGGTTCAAGTAATTCTCATGCTTAAGGCTTCTGAGCAGCTGGGGACTACAGGTGTGCACCACCACGCCTGGTTAATGTTTTTTTTTGTTTTTGTTTTTTTGGTTTTTTGAGACAGAGTCTCGCTCTCTCGCTAGGCTGGAGTGCAATGGCGCCACCTCACTCACTGTAACCTCCGACTCCCTGGTTCAAGCAATTCTCCTGCCTCAGCCTCCCGAGTAGCTGTGATTACAGGCACGCACCACCATGCCCAGCTAATTTTTGTATTTTTAGTAGAGACGGGGTTTCACCATGTTGGTCGGGTCAGGCTAGTCTTGAACTCCTGACCTCATGATCCGACCCCCTTGGCCTCCCAAAGTGCTGGGATTACAGGCATGAGCCACCTCGCCTGGCCAATTTTTTATGTTTTTAGTAGAGATGGGGTTTCACCCATATTGGCCAGGCTGGTCTCAAACTCCTGGCCTCAATTGATCTGCCTGCCTCAGCTTCCCAAAGTGCTGAGAATACAGGCATGAATCACCGTGCCTGGCCAACATATGCAATTTATTTATCAATTATATCTTAATAAAGCTGGAAAAAAAAAGAGATCAACTCCAAAGTAATTCAATTAAATTAAGAACATGTAATGAATCTGTTGCTTATTAAAACTGGCAAAGATGCTTTTTATATAACCATAGCCAGTAGTGACAATGAGGTTATAAACAAGCAGTCCCATATAATGCTGACAGCAGGATTAAACTGTACAACCCCTCTGGCAGCAATTCAGTAACGCGGATGAAAACTTCAAATGTCTACACTATTTTACCCAACCATTCCACATCTATAAAATCAACTAGCCGGGTGCCGTGCTCACGCCTGTAATCCCAGCACTTTGGGAGGCCGAGGAGCGTGAACCACGAGGTCAAGACATCAAGACCATCCTGGCCAACATGGTAAAACACCATCTCTACTAAAAATACAAAAATTAGCTGGGCATGGTGGCACGCGCCTGTAGTCCCAGCTACTCAGGAGGCTGAGGCAGAAGAATCGCTTGAACCTAAGAGGCAGAGGTTGTAGTGAGCCAAGATTTCACCACTGCACT
>CAUYLG010073006.1:0-29492 GCA_963573385.1 Cacajao melanocephalus
GATTGATAGATTTTTTTGAAGCATTTTTTGGTGTCTCTTTATCTCTTTGAGTTCTGCTCTGATCTTATGTCTCGTCTTCTGCTGGCTTTTGAATTTGTTTGCTCTTGCTTCTCTAGTTCTTTTAATTGTGATGTTAGCGTGTTGATTTCTGGTCTTTCTCGCTTTCTCCTCTGGGCATTCAGTGCTATAAATTTCCCTCTAGACACTGCTTTAGCTGTGTCCAAGAGATTCTGGTATGTTGTATCTTTGTTCTCCTTGGTTTCAAATAACTTATTTATTTCTGCCTTAATTTTCTTATTTACCCAATAGTTATCCAGGAGCAGGTTGTTCAGTTTCTATGTAGTTGCAAGGTTTTGAGTGAGTTTCTTAATCCTGAGTTCTAATTTGATTGCACTGTGGTCTGAGAGACTGTTTGTTATGATTTCCCATCTTTTGCATTTGCTGAGGAATGTTTTACTTCCAATTATATGGTCAGTTTTAGAATAATTGTGATGTGGTGCTGAGAAGAATGTATACTCTATTGATTTGGGGTGGAGAGTTCTCTAGATGTCTATTAGATCTGCTTGGTCCAGAGCTGAGTGCAAGTCCTGAATATCCTTGTTAATTTTCTGTCTTGTTGATCTAATATTGACAGTGGAGTGTTAAAGTCTCCCACTGTGATTGTGTGGGAGTCTAAGTCTCTTTGTAGGTCTCTAAGAACTTGCTTTATGTATGAGTGCTCCTGTATTGGGTGCATGTATATTTAGGATAGTTAGCTCTTCTTGTTGCACTGATCCCTTTACCATTATGTAATGCTCTTCTTTGTCTCTTTTGATCTTTGTTAGTTTAAAGTCTGTTTTATCAGAGACTAGGATTGCAACCCCTGCTATTTTTGCTTTCCATTTGCTTGGTAAATCTTCCTCCATCCCTTTATTTTGAGCCTATGTGTGTCTTTGCATGTGAGATGGGTCTCCTAAATACAGCACACAGATGGGTCTTGATTCTTTATCCAGTTTGCCAGTCTGTGTCTTTTAATTGGGGCATTTAGCCCATTTACATTTAGGGTTAATATTGTTATGTGCGAATTTATTCCTGTCATTATGATGCTAGCTCGTTATTTTGCCCATTTGTTGATGCAGTTTCTTCATAGTGTTGATGGTCTTTATAATTTGGTATATTTTTGCAGTGACTGGTTTTTCCTTTCCGTATTTAGTGCTTCCTTCAGGAGCTCTTGTAAGACAGAGCTGGTGGTGACAAAATATCTCTGCATTTGCTTGTCTGAAAATGATTTTATTTATCCTTTGCTTATGAAGCATAGTTTGGCTCGATATGCAATTCTAGGCTGAAAATTCTTTTCTTTAAGAATGTTAAATATTGGCCCCCACTCTCTTCTGGCTTGAAGGGTTTCTGCCGAGAAATCCGCTGTTACTCTGATGGGCTTCCCTTTGTGGGTAACCCGACCTTTCTCTCTGGTTGCCCTTAGCATTTTTCCTTCATTTCAGCCTTGGTGAATCTGACGATTATGTGCCTTGGGGTTGTCCTTCTCGAGGAGTATCTTTGTGGTATTTTCTGTATTTAATGAATTTGAATGTTGGTGTCTTGCTAGGTTGGGGAAGTTCTCTTGGATAATATTCTGAACAGTGTTTTCCAACTTGGTTCCATTCTCCTTATCACTTTCAGGTACACCGATCAAACCTAGGTTTGGTCTTTCAAATCGTCCCATATTTCTTGGAGGCTTTGTTCGTTCATTGTCTTTCTTTTTTCTCTAATCTTGTCTTCATGCTTTATTTCATTAAATTGATCTTCAACCTCTGATGTCCTTTATTCTGCTTGATCGATTCGGCAGAATTGCCGATACTTGCCAATACTTGGTTGATACTTGTGTATGCTTCACAGAGTTCTCGTGCTGTGTTTTTCAGCTCCATCGGGTCATTTATGTTTGTCTCTAAGCTGGTTATTCTAGTTAACAATTCCTCTAACCTTTTATCAACGTTCTTAGCTTCCTTACAATGGGTTAGAACGTGCTCCTTTAGCTCAGAGGAGTTGCTTCTGTCAATTTGTCAAACTCATTCTCCGTCCAGTTTTGTTTCTTCACTGGCAATAAGTTGTGATCTTTTGGAGGAGAAGAGACATTGTGGTTTTGGGAATTTTCAGCCTTTTTGCACTGGTTTTCTTCTCATCTTCATGGATTTATCTACCTTTGGTCTTTGATGTTGGTGACCTTTGGAAGGGGTTTTTGTGTGGATGTCCTTTTTGTTGATGTTGATGTTATTCCTTTCTGTTTGTTAGTTTTCCTTCTAACAGTCAGGCCTCTCTTCTGCAGGTCTGCTGGAGTTTGCTGGGGGGTCCACTCCAGACCCTGTTTGCCTGGGTATCACCAGCAGAGGTTACAGAACAGTAAAGATTGCTGCCTGCTCCTTCCTCTGGAAGCTTCGTCCCAGAGGGGCATCTGCCAGATGCCAGTCAGAGCTCTCCTGTATGAGGTGTCTGTTGATCCCTGCTGGAAGTTGTCTCCCAGTCAGGAGGCACAGGGGTCAGGGACCCACTTGAGGAGGCAGTCTGTCCCTTAGCAGAGTTCGAGTGCTGTGCTGGGAGATCCGCTGCTCTCTTCAGAGCCAGCAGGCAGGAACGTTTAAGTCTGCTGAAGCTGCTTCCATAGCCACCCCTTCTCCCAGGTGCTCTGTCCCAGGGAGATGGGAGTTTTATCTGTAAGCCCCTGACTGGGGCTGCTGCCTTTCTTTCAGAGATGCCCTGCCCAGAGAGGAGGAATCTAGAGAGGCAGTCTGGCTACAGCAGCTTTGCTGAGCTGTGGTGGGCTCCGTCCAGTTTGAAATTCCTGGAGGCTTTATTTACACTGTGAGGGGAAAACCACCTACTCAAGCCTCAGTAATGGTTGATACCTCTGCCCCGACCAAGCTCAAGTGTCCCAGGTTGACTTCTGATTGCTGTGCTGGCAGCAAGAATTCCAAGCCAGAGTGTCTTAGCTAGCTGGGCTCTGTGGGGTGGGATTGCTGAGCTAGACCACTTGGCTCCCTGGCCTCAGCCCCCTTTCCAGGGGAGTGAACGGTTCTGTCTTGCTGTCATTCCAGGCGCCACTGGCATTTTAAAAAAACTTCTGCAGCTAGCTTGGTGTCTGTCTAAAGGGCCTCCCAGTTTTGTGCTTGAGACCCAGGACCCTGGTTGTGTAGACACTCGAGGGAATCTCCTGGTCTACAGGTTACAAAGACCATAGGAAAAGCATAGCATGTGGGCTGGGGTGCACCGTTCCTCAGGGTACAGTCCCTCATGGCTTCCTTTGGCCAGGAGAGGGAGTTCCCCGACCCCTTGTGCTTCCCAGGTAAGGCGGTGCCCCACCCTGCTTCAGCTCGCCATCTGTGGGCTACACTCACTGTCTAACCAGTGCCAGCGAGATGAGCCAGGTACCTCAGCTGGAAATGCAGAAGCCACCCACCTTCTGTGTTGATCTCGCTGGGAGCTGCAGACCAGAGCTGTTCCCATTCAGCCATCTTACCAGCCACCAATCAAGTTGATTTTTGTATATGGTGTGATGTAGGGTCCAATTTTATTTTTTTATATGTAGATATCCAGTTGTCTCAGTACCATTTGTAGAGAAGACTGTTTTCCCCCTATTGAATTGTCTTGGAACCCTTGTTAAAAACCAGTTGACCTATATGTAAAGGTTTGCCTGGGCTCTTACTTCTATCCCATTGGTCTATATATCTCTCTTATGCCAATGCCACATTTGTTGGATTACTGTTGCTTTGTAGTAAATTTTAAAATTAGGAAGTTGGAGTCCTCCAACCTTGTTCTTCTTTTGTAATGTTGTTTTGGCTATTCTTGGTTCCTGGCATTTCCATATGAATTTTAGGATCTGCTTATCAATTTCTGCCAAACTAGACAACTGCAATTTTGATAGAGAATGCTTTGAATCTGTAGATCGGTTTTGAGTGTGTTGCCATCTTCACAATGTTTGGTCTTCTAATTTATGAACAATGCAAGTTTTTTAAATTTATGTAGACTTTCTTTAATTTTTTAATGTTTTTACAGTGTTTTGTACTTTTCAGTATGTATTGTATTTTTGCTGCCTTTATTCCTAAATATGCCATTTATTTTAATGCTATTATAAATGAAATTATTTTCTTAATTTCAACTCCAGATTGTTCATTGTTAGTGTATAGAAATACAATTGATTTTTGGCCAGGCACGGTGGCTCACGCCTGTAATCCTAGCACTTTGGGAGGCTGAGGTGGGCGGATCACGAGGTCAAGAGATTGAGACCAGCCTGGCCAACATGGTGAAACCCCGTCTCTACTAAAAATACAAAAAATAGCCGGACCTGGAGGCATGTGCCTGTGGTCCCAGCTACTTGGGAGGCTGAGGCGGAGAATCGCTTTAACCCAGGGGGCAGAGGTTGCAGTGAGCTGGGATTGTGCCACTGCACTCCAGCCTGGCGACTGAGCAAGGATCCATCTCAAAAAACAAAAAAAAAAAAAATTGATTTTTGTGTATTGAACTCATATCCTGCAGCCTTGCTGAGCTTGTTTATTAGTCCTAAAGGTTTTTTTAAAGGATTCATTAGGATTTTCTGTGTATAAGACTATGTCTTCTGCAAATAGAGACAGTTTTGCTTCTTTTTGGATGCTAGTTTTCTTATGTATTTTTCTAGACAGTACCTACATTATAATAATGAATATAGGAAGAGTGGACATCTCTCTTTGTTCATGATCTTAGGGGAAGGAAGTTTACTCTTTTGCCATTAAGTATGTTAGCACTAGGTTTTTCATAGATGTCTTTTATCAGTTAAGAAAGTTCCCTTCTGTTCCTAATTTGCTGAGTGTTTTTAATACATTTTTTGTGAAGTGCTTCTTTTGTGACTGTTGAGAAGATCATGTCATTTTTGTTCTTTCTTCTAATGCTACTGCATATAACATTGATTGATTTTCAGATGTTAAACTAATTTTGAATTCCTAGGATAAATCCCACTTGGTAATGGTCTATAATACTTTTCACATATTGCTGATTTGGTTTGCTACTATCTTATTGAGGGTTTTGGCGTGTATATTCTTAAGGGATATTGACCTATAGTGGGCTTTTGTTTTTATTGTTGTTGTTGTTTGTAATGCTTTTTTCTGGTTTGGGTATCAGGGTGGTACTCCCCTCAGAGAATGAGATCAGAAGTGTTCCCTTTTTCTTAGTTTTGTGGAAGACTTTGTGTAAAATTGGTATTACTTCTTCCTTAAAAGTTTGGGAGAATTCACCCGTAAAGCCGTCTGACTCTGGAGTATTTATGTTTTTGTTGTTGCTTTGTTTTTTTGTAGGATGACTTTTAGCCATAAATGTATTTTCTCTAATGGATAATGTGCTACCCAGGTTATCTGTTTCTTCCTGAGTGAGCCTCGCCCTGATTTTTTCTCTCTGTTACTTCATCCTATTAACTCTAGCTGCCTTGGTCTTTCAGGACTTTTTGCTCTGTCTCCTCAACTTAAGGAATCCACTGGGATCCACCTCGGTTGCCCTCCTTGCACATTGGCCTGGAAACTCTCTCCCTGGAAACTCTCTCAAGTCTGTAATCTGGGACAATAGGAGAGGTCTCATCCTATTTGTGTGTCATCTCTTAGGGATCGGTGTCCTTCATTATCTTATGTCTAGTATCTTAACCATTGCTTCATACATTTATATGCTAGTTTGTTATTTCAGGCAGTTGGGTATACCCTTCTCTGTTAAGCCAGGGAAAATGGAAAGATTTTATACCTGCAAAATATTTATTTTTTTGTGGCAAAACAAAACAAAAAACAAAGACATTTTCAGATCTACAAGGATCCAGAAAATAAACTACCATTTAAAATATTACTTATGATAAACATCCTCCAGTTATTTGAACTAAAAAATAGACATATCAGAGTAGATTGAAATAGAAGCCTACTTCAATCTCACCAAGTATCTAAATTCTATGAAAATAGAGAAGGGTTAGATATATCTTACAATGCTGAGAATACAGAAAAAGCTATTGTTAATGGAAACAAAATGTTGTACAATTACTAGATGACTAAACTAAGACAAAGAAAGTTCACTCCAAAAAAGACTACAACCAGTATCTCTTGTAAACTTAGATATAAAACTCCTCAGCGAAATATTAGCAATTCAGATACATCAATGTATAAAGAGAATGAACAGAGTAGGATTTATTCCAGATGTGTCAGGCTTGTTCAACATTAAAACATCAATTAATGTATTTTACCATATAAAGAGGTTAAATACTACATGATTATATGGATTGATGCAGAAAAAAGTAATTGACAAAACCAGCACCTATTCATGATAAAAAATTATCACACTAGAATCAGAGAGGGAATCTTCTTAACCTGATAAAGGGCATCTATAAAAATCTGCAGCTAGCATCGTACTTAATAATGAATTACTAAATCCTTTCTCTCTAAGATTGGGTACAAGGCGAGAGTGTCTACTAACACTAAGCTCATTTAACATCCTAGAGGAAGTTCTAGCCAGTGCAGTAGGGTAAGGAAAGAAAAGGAATACCCATTGCAAAGGAAGAAATAAACCTATCTGCATTTGCAGGTGACACAATTATCTATGTAGAAAATGTCAAAGAACCTTCAAAAAGACTCCTAGAATTAATAAGTGAGTTCAGCAAGGTTTCAGGATACAAGATCAATAAACAAAACTCATCAAAATGTATACACTAAGTATGTGCAAGTTCTTGTATATTGATTATACCTCAGTAGAAAATCAGTTGCCTTTCTGTTACTAACATACACTAACAATGAATAGATTCCAGAGGAAGCAAGAGTCTGACACAACCATGGGGAAGCAAAAGAAAACAAGAAAGTGTGCAAGCATGAAGCGAACGCTTGGTCTCAGATCAAAGGCTTAAAGAGAAGGAAAGAAAGAAAAGAATGATCGTAGAGTGCTAAAGGAGAAGTTCCTGCTTATTTTTCCGATACAGTACACAGCTGGGCCCATCTTACCGCATCCTTGTGGATACCAGCTTTATCAGCTTTTCCGTTAAAAGCCAAGCTGGACTTAGTGCAGTCAGTGATGGGCAGTCTGTATGCCACGTGTATCCCTTGTGTGACTGATTGTATTATGGTTGAAACTGAGAAATTGTGGCAGAAGTATCGGGTGGCTCCCAGGATCATCAGGGAGCCAAGATTTGAACAGTTACCATGCACACACGCAGGAACCCTCGCAGATGACTGCCTGAAACAGTAACTCAGCATTAAGTGTCACATTGTGGCTACGGTGGACCAGAGACCCTAAAAGAGGGATCCATAAGATTCCTTGAGTTCCTGTCATGTACATTTCTAACCACAGATACAAATGGAACTGATGCCAGATGATTATGGAGCGCCTCGGTTCTAATGCTTAGAAGACAGAGCTCCTCTGCCTTTCTTAGACCAGCTTTCGCTAGCTGCCAGTTCATTAAACACGCAGTACCACAGGACAGTAGCCTTTTCAGGGATGGTGCTGGAGCCCTTGGACGCACAGTGGCAAAACAAAACAATAAAATCCTCTACCTACACCTCATATTTTATATAAAAATTAACCCAAATTAAGTTAATTTAAATGTAAGTTAAATAAACGTAAACTATAAAACCTTTAGAAAAAAATACAGGAGAAAGTCCTCAGGACACGTGTTTTGGCAAAGAGTTTGTTGTACTTGCCACCACAAGCACAGTTGCTAAGAGCTAAAACCAGCGATTGGACTTCATCAAAATTAACTTTTTTTCTCTGCAGAAGACTCAGTAAAATGGATAAAAAGGCAAGCTACAGACTGGGAGAAAATATTTTCAAACCCATGTATCTGAGAAAGGTGTTGTATCTAGAATGTTTAAAGAACTTTCTAATATCAAGAATAAAGAAATAAACATCCAATTAACAAAGGACAAAAGTCATGAATACGTGATAAGATGTTCACTATCAGTTGCTGCTAGGGAAATGTGAATTTAAACTGCAATGAGATACCATCACCTGCCTATCAGAATGGCAAAAAAAAAAAAAAAATGATAACACTAAGTGCTAGCGGAGAGGCTGAGAAACTGGATCTTTTGGACATTGATGCTAGGAATATAAAATGGTAAAACACTATAGCCGCCTTGGAAAACAGTTTGGCAGTTTCTTAAAAAACTAAATATGAGTCTCCCATACAACCCAGCCCTTGTACTCTTTGGGCATTTATCCCGGAGGAATGAAAGCTAATGTTCACACGAAAACTTGTACAAATGTTCACAGTAATTTTATTTGGAATAGCTCCAAATTGGGAGCAACTCAGATTTTCTTTATGGTGAGTTAGTTAAACTATGGTACATCTATGTCATGGAATACTACTCAATAATAAAAAGAAATGAACTATTGATATACAAAAAGCTTGAATGGATTTTAAAGAAATTATGCTGAGTGAAGAAAACCATATATACAGTGTGATTCCACTTATGTAACATACTTGAAATGACAAAATGGCAAACCACTTTGTGGTCACCAGGGGTTAGGGCTGAAGGAGAGTGAGAGTTGACTCTTACTATAATGGGACGCTTGTGATGGAATTCTTCTTTATCTTGGTTGTGGTGATTGTCATCAAATCTACACATGTTATTAAGTTGCACAGAAATAAATACAATGTGTACACACACACATAAAATTAGTACAATCAGAATAAGGTTGATGGTTAATTTCCTAGTTGTGATATTGTACCATAGTTGTTATACAAGATGTTTCCATTGGGAAAACTGGGTGAAGTATATATGGAATCTCTCTGTATTGGTTCTTAGAACTGCATGTGAATCTACAAATATCTCAAAATAAAAGGTTAATTTACATGCAAAAGAATAAAATTGGACCTCTGCTTACACCATATATAAAAATTAACTCAAAATGCATCAAAGACCTCAATGTAAAAAGCTAAAGCTATAAAGCTCTTAGAAGAAAACATGGGCGTGACTGGGTGTGGTGACTCTCGCCTGTACTCTCAGGACTTTGGGGAAGACAAGGCAGGATAATTAATTGCTTGAGCCCAAGAGTTCAAGACTAGCCTCAGCAGCATGGCGAGACCCGTCTCTACGCAAAATTTAAAAATTAGCCCGGTGTGACAGTGTACCCCTGTGGTCCCAGCTACTCAGGAGTCTGAGGTGGGAGGATTGCTTAAAGTCAGGAGGTTGAGGCTGCAGTAAGCTATGTTTGCACCACTGCACTCCAGCCTGTGTGACAGAGAGAGATGCTGTCTCCCAAAAAACAAAAACAAAAATAATGAAAACATTATTAGCTATATGTCACTGAAATCATACATATACCCAAGTAAAAAAAGTTGTTAGAGTTTTTCAAATTAAAAACATTTTTTACTTCAAAGCACAGTATCAAGAAAGTAAAAAGACAACTTGCAGAAAGGGAAAAAACATTTTTATTTATAATACAATTATAAGGGACTTGTATTTAGAATATGTAAAGAACTCTTAGAACTCAACCATATAAAGACAAATGACCTATTTTTTAAATGGGCAAAGGGTCTGCGCAGTTCTCCAAAGATACGCAAATGGCCACTCAGCACCTGAAAAGATACTCCCCATCGTTAGCCATCAGGGAAGTACATCTGAAAACCACAAGCAGTGACTACTCCAGACCTGCTAGGATAACTGCAACTAAAAGGACAGATAATAACAAGTATCAGCGAAAATGGACTTTTCATACATTGCTGGTGCAAGTGGCAGCTTTGGAAAACAGTCTGGCAGTTCTTCAAAAGGTTAGAGTTACTATGAACCAAGTCAGTGGGTACAAAGTTACAGTTCAGTAGGAGGAATATGGGTCTAGGGTTTTACCACATTATAGTTAATATAATGTATATTTCAAAATAGCTAGAAGAGAGGATTCTGAATGTTCTCACCACAAGTAAAGGATACATGTATGGATATGTTAATTACCCTAATTTGAATATTACACATTGTATATGTGTATCAAAACCTCACACTGTACCCATAAAATGTATAATTATGTGTCAATAAAAATAAAATAATAGAAAAACTTTTTAAAAGAAGAAAGGACTATATAGGACCTTCTGATTTTGTGCTGTTAGCTTTGTTTGAGCAGCTGTATACACTTTGAAAAAGATACATTTAAAAAAGTGTTTAGGCTGGGCACAGTGGCTCATGCCTGTAATCCCAGCACTTTGGAAGGCTGAAGGAAGGGGATCCCTTGAACCCAGGAGTTCAAAACTAGCCTGGACAACATAGGGAGACCACATCTCTACCCCCTCCCCCCGAAAATAAAAACCAATTAGCTGGGCATGATGATGCTGTGTGCCTTTGCTCCCAGCTACTCAGGAGGCTGAGGGAGGAGGATCACTTGAGCCCAGGAGGTTGAGGCTACAGTGAGCTGTGATCACACCACTGCACTCCAGCCTGGGCATCAGAGTGAGACCCTGTCTCAAAAAAAAAAAAAAAAAAAAAAAAAAAAAACTAAAAAAGTATTTTGCAGGCGACTAAGGCAGACACCTCCATTATTAAGCCAAGTTTTATTGTGCTTTTTGAGTAATACTAATACCATTTTCAACAGAATTTAAATAGTCATATTTATTGATTTTCAGCTTCCTAATGAAGATCCTGAGATTTTTGATGTCTCATCCAAGTGTCTATCTATACTGGTTCAGCTGTATGGAGGGGAAAACCCAGACAGCCTCTCTCCTGAAAATGTGAACATTTTTGCTCATTTACTGACATCCAAGGAGGACCCAAAGGAGCAGAAGCTTCTGTTAAGGATTCTCAGAAGAATGGTGAGTTCACACAGAAGCTGGGGACATTGTGGGTGGCTTCGCTGGCAGCCACATGGACGGTGAGTAGCCATTTCCTGGACCTAGTTTCAGATTTCCAGAAAATTCTCAAGAGTGGTAAAGAACTCCCAGTTACCTTTCTCTTTAATCACTTTTGTTGACATTTGTCATTTACTGTTGATCTGCATGTATACATATTTTTTTCTGAATCATTTGGGAGTAAGTTAGGGACATGGTGCCTCACACCCCTTAACATCTAAGTATGTATTTCCTAAAGTAAAATTGATATTCTGTTACTTAAGTAGTCAAAATCAGGAAATTTAACACTGATAAAATTCCCTTACCAATCTCTGTCCATATTCTAGTTGGGTCCATATTCTAGTTGTCTCGATAACTTTCATAGCTGTTTTTCTGGTATAAGATACCGTCCAGGATTATGTGTTTTGGTGGACATATGTCTTTAATCCAGAGTAGGCTTTCAGGCTTTCTTTGTCTTTCACGACACTTTTGAAGCTTATAGGCCGGGTATTTTGTAGCATCTCCCTGACTTTGTCTGTTGGTGTTTCTTCACGATGGGATTCATGAGTAATCTAGAAGTAAATGGGTCCATCATCTCAGTCCATCACATCCAGAGGCTCTGGGTGGCTGTTTGCCTCTTAATGGTGGTTTTAATTTTGCTTACTTGGTTTAATCAATGTGTGGTTGGTTATTATTGTTTTGTAGTTGTTGCAAAATGGATATTTTCTCATCCCCAACATTACTAACTCCCAGCATTCTACTGTAAGGAAAAACTTTCCCTTCTGCTTCACTTACTTTATTTAAAAATGCATGTATAGCTGATGTCTATTTGAAGTATTTTTGAAAACCTATTCACTTTCTACAGCAAATCTTTCTCTGCTGTTTTTGAAGGCCTCTATTTACAGTCGCTAGTGTTGAAGTTAGTAAAGGATGGAGGTTCCATTCACCTGTCAACTTGTGGTTTGTCCGTCTGTGTTGACTTCTAGATCCTGACACCTTGAAGTGTCCTTTGGCAGGTGGAGGCTGTGGATGTTCCAGAGAGTCATACTCAGAGTGACTTGCACCGATTTGATAAGTAGACAGTTGCAGCGAGTGACCCAGCTGAACTTGCATGACAGGTGATGGGTGACAGAACTAGATGGGAGAAAAGGAGATTGACCCCTCACTGCTATATTGTGCTTTTGTGTGGGTGTGACCCCCCGCCCAGCCCCAAACAAGATTTACTAATCTCAGTGGAGCCGTTCCTGAGTGGCAGGATTATGATGGTCTAGTTCAGTTCCCCAAGGGTGGGGTGAATAGTTCTGAGGAGAGTAGGTCTCGGAGATGGCACACCAGCCTAGCACTAGATCATGTGGCGTCACATAGTGATGCAGTTATTTCATCTCCATTTTCTTTGAGTCTTTCTGGTTATTCGAGGCAAAAGCCTCAGTTTGTTGTTGCATGTTTAAAACCTCTCTGATCCTTCAAAATTTCCCTTTTAGACACAGCAGGCCTCTCAAGCACTCATGTTTTACAGTGGAGATGTTTCTTTAACAATTACTTTATTTAAAGAAAAAAGATGAGTCAATCTGAAGACATGTACTAGAGAATATAATAATACAAGTGATCTGTAGATATGTCAAAACCATGAATTTGGTAGAGAATGTTAAAAACTTGGAAAATATTGGTCTGATATCTCATATGGTTAAATTTTACAGCAATCTGTAGTCTCTTTGAAACTCAGGACCAGATTTTCTTTTTTAATTCAGAATTTTCATATTTCTGGCTTGGTACTTATACTGTATATTATATGATGCCCTTAGGAGACCCTCGGGCAATGCCATCATAAGCATAGTGATATTTCTGCGGCAAAATGTATGAATATTTATGCCAAGCAGGGGTAAAGAAAGACCAAACATGGGCTCATGTGAGTTGAGGTCAGGTTTTGCTACCACATGTGTTTTTGAACAAAAGTGATGAAAAAAAGTTTTGATTTCCAGAGTTTTCTAGATTTTAGAATTGCAGATATTATGGACCTGTCTTTGGAAATAAATTATGTTATTTTCTAAAACACTGATCAAATTAATCATATAGATTAATTAATTAGACCCCAACTTGGTTGAAATAAACAGATTCTACCATCTTTTAGTTTGTTTTACTATTTAAAATGACTTCTAGCCAGGTGCAGTGGCTCATGCCTGTAATCCCAGCACTTCGGGAGGCCGAGGCAGGCAGATCACTTGAGGTCAGGAATTTGAGATCAGCCTCGCCAAAATGGTGAAACCTCATCTCTACTAAAAGATACAAAAATTAGCCAGGTGGGGTGGAGCGTGCCTGTAATCCCATCTACTTGGGAGGCTGAGGTAGGAGAATCGCTTGAACCCGGGAGGTGGAAGTTGCAGTGAGCCGAGATCGCGCCACGTCACTCCAGCCTGGCTGACAGACTCCGTCTCAAAATAATAATAATAGTAATACAATTTAAAAAGTAATAAAGTGACTTCTGTATAATTTCTGACCTACCACATAGGGCCAGGCAGATTTTGTGTGTGGAAGAAAAGTTGAATCCCAGTGATTTTTTTCCTTTCTGTGCAAAAACAAAAGTTGGTCCTGGTGCTGCTCATCTATTTTCTTTTTATTGTGGTAAAATGTATATAACATAAAATGTGTCACTTGAATTATTTTTAAGTCTTGGTTCAGTGGCATCCAGCACGTTCACATTGTTGTGTGGCCATCACTGCTGTCGATCTCCACGGCCTCTCCGTCTTCCCAGACTGGAGCTCTGTGCCTGTTAAACAGTCACGTCCCCCCACTCCTCCCAGTGCCTGAAACCGCCACTCTACTTCCTGTCTCCATGACTGTGACTACTCTAGGTCCCTCGTACAAGTGGAATTATACAGAATTTGTAGAGCGGCTTCAAGGTTAATCCATGATGTAGCACGTGCCAGAATTTCTTCCCTTTTTAAAGGCTGACTAATAATCCATCGTGTGTGTATACCACATTTTAAAAATGTATCCTACATTGATGGACATTTGTGTTGTCCCACCTTCTCTGTCCCATTTATTGATCTTTTTAAACATACCTGTTATTGTCAGGATTGGCTCATGGATTTTTCAGTGGGTGACAATCCACAGCTGCCCCAGATTTGGCTAATGGGAATGGCTTTGGATGTCTGCTGTCTTTTGGCATTCTGCGTCTTTTTTTGGGGGGTGGGGGTGGGGAGTGCTTTCCATCGTAATGTGATGTTACAGGCTCATGTTGTATCCCTGCTCCACCCTTGGAATCAGCCATTCCTCCAGGGAACTGTGGAGCCTTTCTCCGTGGTATCTGGGAAGTAAGATGCAAAAGTGTTCAGGTTTGAGATTACAACAACTGTTTGTTTGCAACAACAGAAAGAGCCTGGACGGTCCCAAGAGTTAAAATACACGGTTTTCTACCCTCCTCTGCAGGGTGTCTGTGACGGTCACTCTAACCCTTTGATGTCTCTACTTCAGTTGTTCAAGAATGCCCATCATGTTTCCAGGCCTGCCATGTGTGGTAAATGCCTCAAAATCTTCTGAAAGCTTTCTAATTTACCCTGGGTCAGTCAATGTCGGGCCAAGTCATATAAAACATACAATCAGAGATTCTAGGGGCCCCGGTCAGCTCAGGTGTGACCTTGGACTTGCTCATCCTGAAGCTCATCTCTAATTAAATGAAAGACAGATGGTCTCCGATTTACCATGGTTCAGCTCAGGATTTCTCAACTCTACAATGGGGCGAAACTGATGCTCATTTAGCAGAAACTGTTTTTCAAGTACCCATACAACCATTCTACTTTTCACTTTCAATATAGTTTTCAATAAATTACATGAGATATTCAACACTGTATTACAAAATAGGGTTTGTATTAGTTGATTCTGCTCAGTTGTAGGCTGATGTAAGTGTTCTGAGCACACTGAAGGTACCTGCGCTATGATGGTTTGTAGGTTAGGTGTACTAAATGCATTTCTGACTTCGCATTATTTTTGACTTATGAGGGGTTTATCAGGAAGTAGCCCCATCATTGGTCCACAAGCATCTGTACGGAGATTAGTACATTTGGAGAGAAATAGCAGGTTACCCAAAGAGGAATGTGACACACCCACCTCGTGCTTCTGGACTGATTCAGTCCTTCTTCCTCTTTGTTCTGCTGTTCTCTGTTTTCAGTTCTCTGGCAGCTGCTGTTTTGTAATTGTTGGCTTACTTTCTGTTCTTGAGTTTACACTGCCCTTGTTCCAGGGTAGCAATGTGGTCGGTCTTGTTATTTGCTGTATCTTCGGAATGTTTCGGCGTCTGCCATATAAAAGGTGTTCATCAGATGTTGCTTACTACTGTGTGGAAGTCCCTGTGTTGGGATTTTTGGTGCATTAATCTCCTTTCATCTTGACAGCATCCCTAGAGATCAATTCCAATGATTGTTCCCAAATTATTCCCATTTTACAGGTTATAAACTAAGGCCCAAGGAGGCGTATGACCTGTAAAATGGGAATAATTTCCAAGGCCACCAACTAGGAAATGGTAGAGCTGGTATGAAGCCCAGGTCGGATTGCCCCAGCCGGTTTTCTCTCGAAGTAGCTGGCCCCAGGCTGCTGCTTTGCCAAGGACTGATCTGAATTCCACAGGTATTTGTCCAGCAGAATTTGACTGAACTTTGATCCAGACAGCACCTGAGAGATTCATTCTTTTATTCATAGAAAAAGAAGTCATAGATAGAGTTACGACTGTGTGTGAAGCACTGCACTGGGGATACTGGAACAGTAAGACCTGATCTTGCTGCTCCCTGCCCTCAGGGATCTCTAGCCAGAGAGACACAGGAGCAACCAGCTTCATTACAAAGCAGAATCCAATCAGTGCCACGGTGCAGGAGCTAAGAAGGTTCCTCAGGAACAATCATTTAGGGGAGGAAGTTGGCAAGACATGATGTTTAAGCTGAGTGTTGGAAGAATGTGTGGGTAGTCTACACGCTGAGCAGGAAGAAGCGCATCCTGAGCAAAGGCCCAGGAATCCATGGAGCCAGACTGGGAAGACATAAGAAATGGGCCGTGGAACGCCAGAGCTTTACTAGACATGAGCTTTAGGAGCATTTGGAGTTTGGACATTGTTGATGAAATTAAGGAATTCTGGTCTCTGAAACAAAAGGCTGCTGGCAGCATCTTTATTGAATTAGTTTTCCTCACAGTGGGATAAAAGTTTACCATAGTAGCTGTCACAGAATAGGTGTGTAGTAAGTACGTACTGAGCTGAATAAGGAATGTTCATAAAATACAGCGATGTTGTTATTGGCAGTTCATTTTTGCTCTTCAGTCCCTATTGGGAGCTCGTGTTAGCCCTTGGCAGACACACGTAGGTCAGACTGAGAAGGACCGTGAAAGACATGTAGTCATCCCAGAGTCTGAAGCTTCAGTCTTCTCCACGGTAGCCCTGTCAGGTTTCTGGGGACTGCATGGGATTGGATATGCGTATGGATAGAGGACAGGAACTTCACTCATATAAGGAGTACAAGCAGAAATTCCCGTGACTCTGTGGAGACATGACTCTCAGGCTTGGCTCACTAGAGCAGAAGAATCAGATTCCATAGAGAAACAGAGGCAATCTAGATTTATTACCTGGTGCCAGTAATTGGATTAAGGAAGCCTGAAAATGCATTGTCTTGACCATAAGAAGTTCAGGAGGAAAAGACAAGCTCCCCAAGGACCATCTAGTCAGAGGATATTCATTAAGTACACACTCCCACCAGGAACACGTCTAAAAAGAAGAGCATTCTAAGCTGGTGGATCATCCTTTAAAGCCCTGATGGAAGAGTGGCCTCCTGTACCCGAAGCTGAGCCAGCCTGGATGGGTTCAGAGAGGGCAAGCCCAAGATATGTTTGACCCCATAATTTACAGGTAATGGGCATGTCAGTGACTGGTAAACCATGGTTGCTAGAGAATCATCTTGAGGAATAATGTGGCAGATCCCCCCCTCTGCGTCACAGAAAGGGCCCTGGATTCTTGACATCTTTTTTAAAGTTCCAATCTTGTGAGAGTCACTTTCTAAAACTATATTTTTCACTAACAAAGCAATAGGATGTTTAATTTCTGCTAATGGAGGTGGGATGTGTTTTGCCTCTAGGGTGCTCTTTCTTACTTTGTCTGTATTTAGAACATCCAGAAAATGTTGAAGAAACCTAACGATTTAATTATCTGCTGTAATTTAACAGGAAGTTGGGAGGTTTTATAATTACACTTTCTGCTTTAGCTTCAAAAATGTGATGGAAATCCTTCAAGTGTCTCCCAAGTTTACCTTTCCCTTAAACTAGATATCAATGGGAGTTTTCCCAGGGCAATGATTGTAGATTAGCTGCTTGTCTCTTAAGTAAAGCTAGCTTACTCCAGCGCTCAAAATATTGACTACACATGAACCACCACAAATTTGTTCTGTGCCTAAAATTGGCTTAAGTATATGCTATCCACTACTCTCTGAAAGCAGAAAAACAGTCCATGGGAGAAACTGTTTTTCTGCTTTCTGTCACCTTCTCACCCATCTACCTGGTGCAGCAGAGGTGGAAGGAGTATGATTTGCAGTAATTCTCTGAAGATGATTAGTATTGAGGATTTGTTACAAATGCCTATTCCATGAAGAATCTTGACCCTGTGGCCTTCAGAAAGTGTTGCCGTGCTCACCATCATTTTCCTTCTAAATTCTCATGTAAGTCACTGGTCCTTCTCATTCCAATGAGAACAGACATGTTGTGTTGCTGAAAATGAGTGTAATGTAGCATTTCTTCATGTATAGAGTCATTACCTTTTTAAAGATACCAGATGAGGAAACTAGGAATTCTGCAGCCATTCTTTTATTTTTACTTTTTTTTTAAATTATACTTTAAGGTGTGAGATAACATGTGTAGAATGTGCAGGTTTGTTACACAGGTATACATGTGCCATGGTGGTTTGCTGCATCCATTACCCTATCATCTACATTAGGTATTTCTCCTAACGCTATCCCTCCCCTAGCCCCCCATACCCTGACAGGCCCTGGTGTGTGATATTCCTCTCCCTGCGTCCATGTGTTCTCATTGTTCAACATCCACTTATAAGTGAGAACATGTGGTGTTTGGTTTTCTGTTCTTGTGTTAGTTTTCTGAGAATGATGGTTTCCAGCTTCATCCATGTCCCTGCAAAGGACATGAATTCATCCTTTTGTATGGCTGCATAGTATTCCATGGTGTATATGTGCCACATTTTCTTTATCTAGTCTGTCATTGATGGGCATTTGGGTTGGTTCCAAGTCTTTGCTTTTGTGAACACTGCCACAATAAACATATGCATACGTGTGTCTTTATAGTAGAATGATTTATAATCCTTTGTGTATATACCCAGTAATGGGATTTCTGGATCAAATGGTATTTCTAGTTCTAGGTCCTTGAGGAATCGCCACACTGTTATTCACAATGGGTTGTACTAATTTACACTCCACCAAGAGTGTAAAAGGGTTCCTGTTTCTCCACATCCTCTCCAGCATCTGTTGTCTCCAGATTTTTTAACGATTGCCATTCTAACTGGTATGAGGTGGTATCTCAATGTGGTTTTGATTTGCATTTCTCTAACGACCAGTGATGATCAGCTTTTTTATGTGTTTTGGCTGCATAAATGTCTCCTTTTGAGAAGTGTCAGTTCCTATCTTTTACCCACTTTTTAATGGGGTTGGTTTTTTCTCGTAAATCTGTTTAAGATCTTTGTAGATTCTGGATATTAGCGCTTTGTCAGATGGATAGATTGCAAAAACTTTCTCCTATTCCACAGGTTGTCTGCTCACTCTGATGATAGTTTCTTTTGCTGTGCAGAAGCCCTTTAGTTTAATTGGGTCCCATTTGTCTATTTTGGCTTTTGTTGCCATTGCTTTTGGTGTTTTAGTCATGAAGTCCTGGCCCATGCCTATGTCCTGAATGGTATTGCGTAGGTTTTCTTCTAGGGTTTTTAGGGTTTTAGGTCTTATGTTTAAATCTTTAATCTGTCTTGAGTTAATTTTTGTGTAAGGTATAAGGAATGGATCCAGTTTCAGCTTTCTGCATGTGGCTAGCCAGTTTTCTCAACACCATTTATTGAATGGGACTCCCTTCTCCATTACTTGTTTTTGTCAGGTTTGACAAAGATCAGATGGTTGTAGATATGTGACATTATTTCTGAGGCCTCTGTTCTGTTCCATTGGTCTGTACCTCTGTTTTGGTACCAGTACCATGCTGCTTTGATTACTGTAGTCTTGTAGTATAGTTTGAAGTCAGGTAGCGTGATGCCTCCAGCTTTGTTTTTTTGTTTGTTTTTTTTGCATTGGATTGTCTTGGCTATGTGGGCTTTTTTTTTTTTTTTTTTTTTTTTTGGTTCCATATGAAATTTAAGGTGTTTTTTTCCAATTCTGTGAAGAAACTCAATAGTAGCTTGATGGGGATAGCATTGAATCTATAAATTACTTTGGACAGTATGGCCATTTTCACAATACTGATTCCTCCTAACCATGAGCTTGGGATGTTTTTCCATTTGTTTGTGTCCTCTCTTATTTTCTTGAGCAGTGGTTTGTAGTTGTCCTTAAAGATGTCCTTCACATCCCTTGTTAATTGTATTCCAGGTATTTTATTTTCTATGTAGCAATTATGAATGGGAGCTCACTCATGATTTGGCTCTGTTTGTCTGTTATTGGTGTATAGGAATGCTTGTGATTTTTGGATATTGATTTTTGTATCCTGAGACTTTGCTGAGGTTGCTTATCAGCTTACGGAGGTTTTGGGCTGAGATGATGGGTTTTTTAAATATACAGTCATGTCATCTGCAAATAGAGACAATTTGACTTCCTCTTTTCCTAATCGAGTGCCCTTTCTTTCTCTTGCCCGATTGCCCTGGCCAGAACTTTTAATACTGTGTTGAATAGGAGTTGTAAGAGAGGGCATCCTTATCTTGTGCCAGTTTTCAAAGGGAATGCTTCCAGTTTTTGCCCATTCAGTATGATATAGGCTGTGAGTTTGTCATAAATAGCTCTTATTATTTTGAGATATGTTCCATCAATACCTAGTTCATTGAGAGTTTTTAGCATAAACGGCTGTTGAATTTTGTCAAAGGCCTTCTCTGCATCTATTGAGGTAATCATGTGGTTTTGTCTTTGATTCTGTTTATGTGATGGATTACATTTATTGATTTGCATATGTTCAACCAGCCTTGCATCTCAGAAATGAAGCTGACTTGATTGTGATGGATAAGTTTCTTGATGTGATGTTGGATTCAGTTTGCCACTATTTTATTGAGGATTTTTGCATCAATGTTCATCAGGGATATTGGCCTGAAATTTTCTTTTTTTGTTGTGTCTCTGCCAGGTTTTGGTATCAGGATGATGTTGGCCTCATAAAATGAGTTAGGGAGGAGTCCCTCTTTTTCTATTGTTTGGAATAGTTTCATAAGGAATGGTACCTCCTCTTTGTGCCTCTGGTAGAGTTAGGCTGTGAACCTTTCTGGTCCTGGACTTTTTTTGGTTAGTAGGCTATTAATTGCTGCCTCAATTTCAGACCTTGCTATTGGTCTATTCAGGGATGTGACTTCTTCCCGGTTTAGTCTTGGGAGGGCCTAAGTGTCCAGGAATTTATCCACTTCTTCTAGATTTACTGGTTTATTTGTGTAGAGGTGTTTACACATATAAGAAATCTGGAGGGAATCTTCTGGTCTGCGGGTTGTGAAGACCATGGGAAAAGTGCAGTATCTGGGCCAGAGTGCAGGGGACAGTCCCTAATGGCTTCCCTTGGCTGTAAGAAGGAGTTCCCCGGCCCCTTGTGCTTCCCAGGTAAGGCAATGCCCCACCCTTCTTCAGCTCGCCCTACTTGGGCTGCACCCACTGTCTAACCAGTCCCATTGAGATGAACCAGGTACCTCAGTTGGAAATGTGGAGATCGCCCGCCTTCTGCATCACTCTTCCTGGGAGCTGCGCACTGGAGCTGTTCCTATTTAGCCATCTTGGCAGCAATCCCTCTGCAGCCATTCTTTTAATATTTTAGCACCAGGTTGGGTTGTAGAATTTAGAATCAGAAGGGACACCATTTCTATTAGAAAAGTAAGGATTCCTTGAGGTATAATAAAAACGTAAAATTATACCTCTCTTTCCTATCTTACTTTTCTTGTGGTTAAGACCTTCTTTTCTTGATTTGTATTCTTAAAGGGAAAAAAAATGGGGATTGTTGTAAAACCAGTACAATTTCTAAGGGAAAGATTATGCACCCAAATGAGTTAAATGTAAATTTAATCAATCTTATGAAATCTGGTTTCTTAGAAGATTTCCTGAAACCCCGAGAGGATGCTCTTAAGCATTTCTGAAAGAGATCTTTTCTTCAATGTGTACACACCCATTTGTAGTTCTGTTGGATGAGCTTTCTCTGCCACTGATTGCCATAGGGTTTGCAAGTTAAATTGGGAACTCTTTCAATGACTTTGTTGTATTTTCCCAACAAAGAAACATGGATGGAACTGGACGATACTATGTTAAGGAAACCAGGCATAGAAAGACAAACACTGCATGTTCTCACTCATATGTGGAAGCTAAAAACAGTTGTTCTCATAGAAGTAAAAAGTAGAACAGAGGGTTCTAGAGGCTGGGAAGGGAAGGGGAAGAGAGAAAGGATAGGGAAGTACTTGTTAAAGGATACAGAATTACAGTTAAATAAGAGGAGTAAGTCCTGGCGTTCTGTACCATTGTAGGATGACCATAGTTAATAATAAAATACAGTTTCAAAGAGCTAGAGAAAGATATTTAACATTCTCAACACAAAGAAATGATAAATATTTTAAATGATAGATATCCTAATCACCCTGATCTGACCACTATACATTATACGTATCAAAACATCACTGTGTACCCCATGAATATGTACAATAATTATTTGCCAATTTTTTTAAAGTCTATCAAAAAAAAAAAAAAAGAAATAGTGCCTAAAATTTTTACATCATTCCCTTAAGAGATATTCCTGAGATTTTGAGCAAGACAGATTCAGGAAATGGCTAGTGTAATAGGGCCATCGGTATCCAGTCCTTCTCAGGACTCAGACCTCTGTGTTACTATTGATAAAATGATAGTCCACCTCAAGAACCTTGAGGAAATAGGTAGATCTTTACCATAGGTATCGACAAGATCATATGTCACAGGAGGTGACAGGAAAAACTTCCTTAAGATCCCTCTGAACAGGTCTCATTTCCCCAAATATCAGCTCTCTGCTTTCCTCCCTACGTGGAGTCTCCTAGTATCTGCAGTTCGATTCCATATGGGGATGAATGGTACAGAACCACTGCGAGAGACATTTAATAGGAAAAATCAACCAGGTCTGGTGAACAATTGAGTGTAGGTCTCTGAGGCAGGGGAATGTGAGTTAAGTATGGCTCACAAATTGAACACAAAGGGTCAACAAAAGTTTTAGGTGGTGCTGGGTTCTCTGGTTTAATACTCAAGTGATTCAAACGTTTATTTCCTGCCTGACTTTTGAGAAAACTGGAGTTTGTGGACCCCACTTCATAAGAATTCCTAAGTCAGACACCTGGAGTATTATTAGTACCTTCAGTAGAGGTAGAGAAAGACCCATTTAATGTAAGTTTAATTTTACACGTGTTCAGTTAAAAACAACAAATAATATCTTGAAAAAGTGATCTGGTGTTTGAAAATTAGGGTGGACGAATGTGAAAGCAGGCCACTAAGTGAAATACAAAATCAGACTCTAGTTTTAAAAAATGGAATATATATATATATATATATATATATATATATATATATATGAGTTATCAATATTGAGATAATAGCTAAATCCACAAGAGCAGAGTCATTAATTCATTGAGCACTAGTATATCGAGCATCTCTTATGAGCCTGACATGGAAGTGCTGAAGGTATATCGAAGACAAGTAACCCCTTTGCTCTCATGACACTTACGATCTGAGTGGCTGAATACCGAGTATTTCTTCCCAGAAACAGTATAAAGAATAATAATAAGCAGCCATGGCTTGAGATTTGGGAAATATTGTCAGTTAAGGAGGTTGAAAGGTTTCATGTATGTTTTAACAATGAAACAATGTGGAAGTCAGCTTAGTGGAATGGGAAGAGTGTGGATTGAGAGGAGCCCAGAGCCCTGTGTTCCAGTCTCAGCTCTTCCGTCAACTACTCGTACTGCTGTAGACACGACACAACCTAACTTTCACTGCTGACAAAGCAAGCAAGTTGATTGAGATTGTGTTCTTCCAACTACACATCATGATCCGTTGAAAGCAATGTAAAGGTTTCACAGTATAGCATTTGTTATTTAAGGAAAAATGAAACAGAGCAGAATAACAAATCTTAATATATTGCTCATAGGATATTGCTTTGTGAAACTTTTTTCTTGTTTTCTGCATCTGTGTGCACGTGTGGCTGTGCATACCAAGTTGTGATATAATTTTTTAATTTTAGAGGCACAGTTTCACTCTGTTGCCCAGGCTGGTTGTCTTCCCTTCCTTTTTTCCCCAATCTGTCATTTGTAGCCCCTGTGTAGCATAATTTTCCTTCCATTTTCATTTGTTTTCTCATGAGATTCAGCTCCCCTGCTCCCTTCCTGTAATCGTAGCACATGAAATTTGTTCCCTGCTCTCCCTCTAGCTCCTTCTGCTCTTTCAGGTTTCTGTTGCCATTAATGATGCTTTTATTATAAAAGTCTCAAAATCCCAGAAAAGTTGAAAAAATCATAGGATGAACACCTCTGTAATCAAGAATGATCATTTGACCATATTTCTGTGTCCGTATGTGTTTTCTAAGTCATGTGAAAGTGAAGACATCATGACATTTGGTCTCTAACCATAATACCATTATCACAACCAAGAAAATTAACAATTTCTTATCATTAATATCTACTTAATACTCTCTCTCTCTCTCTCTCACTCTCTTTTTTTTTTTTTTTTTTTCATCATGGGAACTGCAGCCTTGACCTGAGGGGCTCAATTGATTCTCTCACCTCAGCCTTCTGAGTAGCTGGGACTACAGGCATGCACCACCATGCCCAGCTAATTTTCTTTTTTAAAAAAATAGACGAGGACTGGCTATAAATGACTCTATTCCAATAGCCATTTCCTGAATCTGTCTTGTTCAAAATCTCAGGAATATCTCTTAAGGGTGCAGTGGCTCACACCTGTAATCCCAGCACTTTTGGCGGCCGAGGCAGGTGGATCACCGGAGGTCAGGAGTTTCAGACCAACTTGGCTAACAGGGTGAAACCCCGTCTCTACTGAAAATACAAAAATTAGCCAGGCGTGATGGTGGGCATCTGTAATCCTAGCTACTTGGGAGGCTGAGGCAGAAGAATCGCTTGAGCCTGGGAGATGGAGGTTGCAGTGAGCTGAGATGCCTCCACTGCACTCCAGCCTGGGCAACAGAGTGAGATTCTGTCTTTAAAAAAAAAAACAAAAAACAAAAAAAAAACGGGGACAGAGTCTGGCCCTACCACCATAGACAGAGTCTATGGCCCCATCTCATCTGATTTCAGAAAAATAGAAACAGGGTTTCACCATGTTGCCCAGGTCGGTCTTGAACTGTGCTCAAGTGATCGCCTGCCTCAGCCTCCCAAAATGCTGGGATTACTAGTTGTCAAAAAATGACTATTATAGTCTTTTTTTTTTGCACCACATTCCAACCAAGGCTCACAGACTGAATTTCATTATTGTCTCCTTGTCTCTTTTAATCTAGAAGAACCTTTCTTCTTTTTTTCCTAATGAAATTGACTTTTTGAAAAGCCTGAGTCACTTGTTTTATAAAATATCCCATACTCTGGAGTAGAATGATTGTTTCCTTATATTTTGGATCAGAATGTCCCATTGATAGTGCCCCCTTATACTGTATCATATTAAGAAGCCCATGGCCGGGTGCGGTGGCTCTCGCCTGTAATCCCAGCACTTTGGGAGGCCGAGGCAGGCGGATCACAAAGTCAGGAGTTTGAAACCAGCCTGGCCAACATGGCGAAACGCTGTCTCTACTAAAATTACGAAAAATAGCTGGAAGTGGTGGCAGTGCCTGTAATCCCATCTACTCGGGAGGCTGAGGCAGAAGAATCATTCGAACCTGGGAGGCAGAGGTTGCAGCGAGCCAAGATCACGCCATTGCACTCCTGCCTGGGTGAGACTCTGTCTCAAAACAAAACAAAAAAAATGTCAGTCATCTCCACTTTCAGTGATGTTAAGTTTGGCTGTTTGGTTAAGAAGGTATCTGCCACATGTCTCCACCATGCAGGCGTGTGTTTCCCTGGCAATCACTAAGTGATCCTTGGAGAGATGCATTGGAACTGTGTGAATATTTTTATTTCCCACATTGACTTTTTAAAGAAAAGGGTTAAGACTCTAAAAAAATTGATAATGTTTTTGGAGCAAAATGGTTAATTTTAACACCTGAGGGGAAATTTTTAAAATGTGGAAAGGACCAATCTACTATTGTTGGAAACAGACCTAATAACTCTCAAAAAGGGAGAAGGGTTGCCGGGAAAATTGCCTCCTCTGTGACACTGATTCACGGAGAATCTGACCAATGTGATCTGTTAGTAAAAGCCAAGAGTGCCCGGTGCTTTGCGTTCTGCAGCCTCCTGAGAACCAAGGGGAGAGGTGTGAGCAACACAAAAGAAAGCTTACTGTGAGCAATCATTTATTCATTCAACCCCTGAATATTTCCGTTTATAGGGAGTTCCTATCTGGTTCACATAACAGTCATTGCAAGTTCCTGTGGCGTTTTCCTGATGCTTAGTAATCATTCTGACCATCACCAGCTTCACTGTGCAGCTCTTGCCATGCAGAATGCTGCAGATTCCTTTAGTAATTTGGGATGTCTAATGACACGCTCTTAACAAAACCATTCTCAAAACAGTGAGCATTTAAAGCATGTTAGCTATTAGAATGCGTATGTTTGAAAAATACTTCCAGGCCAGGTGTGGTGGCTCATGCCTATAATCCTAGCACTTTGGGAGGCCCAGGTGGGTGGATCACCTGAGGTCAGGAGTTCAGGACCAACCTGGCCAACATGGTGAAACGCCATCTCCACTTAAAATATGAAAATTAGCCAGGCATGGTCGGAGAGGTGCCTATAATCCCAGCTACTCAGGAGGCTGAGGCAGGAGAAGCTCTTGAATCGAGGTGGAGGTTGCAGTGAGCTGAGATGGTGCCATTGCACTCCAGCCCGGGCGATAAGTGGTGAACTCCTTCCTTGTGGTTGTAAACAGCAATGGCAGTTTTCTGAGGGGCCTTCTCTTATGAGTACCTACACTAAATGTTTTTAAATTTTGCTTTTCAAATAATATTTTAAATATAAATTTTCATTATATAATCTATTTTTTAAAGAAATGAATTCCATTAATTGAAATAAACAATAAATAATATCCACATTATATTCACAGGAATGTCTCTTTCCTTAGCAAGATTGTTTCCAAGTAGATAGGCTATATATAAGGCAAATAACCAGAGTTGAGTCTCAGGTTTTAAATAATCGCAGAAAAATGTAAAGATAAAGAGATTAGTTCAGTTGATATTTACAGTATTTATGCAAGAGAGTATTTTAAGTTCAAGCTGTTAGATAAGTTGAATTTAAACGTATCATGTAAAGTATGACCTCTTGTTTTTTTTGTAAACTAGTGTCTTGAATTCAGTCAACAGAACTACTTGACAAGGTTTAGGTATGTGATTTTATAACACAGCAGTTCCTTTTTGTTCCCGAATAAGTGATACTGGAAAATTAACCCCTTAATATAGATAGATTTATTTAAACTGGCAATCTAACAATTATGTTAAATAATGACAGAAGGTTCATTGGGATTTGATCCTAAAACATGAAACTAACATTTATTGAAGTCAACTTATTTTGTCTTTTAACAATGTTATAAAGTCATTCTAATGAGTTATTCAGCGTTTTTCAATACCACACAGAAAAGGTCCTCAGTAAGACAGAGCGACCATTCACTCAACAAGTAAATACTGAGTGCCTGCTCTGTGGCAGGCATGGTTCTCAGTGTTGGGGACACAGCAGTGAACAAGACAGAAAACCCTGCTCTAATGGAGCGTACTGGGAGAGTGAGATGATAGCCACATTTATTAAATAAACTGTGTTGTAGTTTAGATAGCAAAAGCACCTAGAAGAAAAATGTAGACAGAAAGGAAGATAGGAAAGACAGTGGGCTATTTGCAGCTTTTAGATAATGTGGCTAGGGAAGGCCTCTCTGAGATGATGTCTGAGTAAAGACTGAAAGAAGTGGAGAAAGCAGTCAGGGAGTGTTTGGAGCAGGGGGATACCAAGTGCTAAGGCCGCAAGGCAGGTGCATCCGTGGTGTATTCTAGGGACTATAAGGAAGCCCCTGTGTCCAGAGCAAATTGAGCAAGAAGGAGACACGTAGGATGTGAGGGAGACAACAGGGAGGGGTGCTGTGCAGGAAAGAGGTTAAAAAGGCCCTGCAAACCTTGTAAACACTGGCCTTTATCCCCAGGGAAGTGGAACCCTTTGGAGGGTTTTGAGCTGAAGGGCGAGACCATCTGGCTGCTGCATTGAGAACAGTCATGGAAGAGGGGAAAGGACAGGAGATACATGTCGGAAGTCTGGTGTATCGGGAGAGTCCTGATCATGACTTGGGGGCGGGGGGTAAAAAGGGGTTGTATTTTGGATATATCTTGAAAGCAGAACCAATAGAATTTGCCGACAGATTAGACGGAGACTATGAAAGAAATAGGGAAAGATGGTTCCAATTTTGGCCTAAGACAAGTGAGATGGCTAAAACTGGAGGAATTGCTGATTTGAGGGCTCAGAGAAAACCAGGAGCTCCATCGTGAACATTTTCCATTTAAGATGCCTGTCAGACAGCCATGTGGAAATGGCAGGCCGGCAGCTGGGTCTACAGGTCTGGGATTCCAACGGAGAGTGGTCTGGACCAGAGCAGAATGACGGGAGGTGGTGATGGAAGGTGGAGTGCTTGGATATGGATTCCGAGGGTTGCCGGTTAATGGTAGTGACCAGGAATAGGTTAAAATGAGTGAGTAAATCAGGTGTGGAGGAGGACGAGATCCCTGGAGGGAAAGCCAAAGAAATGAGGAGTTTTGGCAGGACCCCCTCCGTGGACCTTGAAATGACCAAGCGCTTGATAGGAGCAGCGCTGAAGACACTGACAGTGAGCTGAGGACTGGAGTGTGAGTGACCCGATGACCCACAGATAACTGCCATGGGTAAGAGGAGAACGTGTTCGCTGGAGACAGAAGATTTCAAGCTGGGGGCCGAGGGGCAGGAGATGCATGGAGGAGGGGTGGAGAATGGGCAGGAGGCAGCAGTGAGAACCATGGAGCCTTCTCCAGGCCCAGCAGCTCAGGGGTATGACACACATGCAGGAGGAGCATGTCACGAGGGAAAAGCCCAGTTTCAGTTACAGCAAAAAATGGTGAAGGGAGCGTCCTGGGAAGAGCCTGAGAATAAAGGAGGTTTTGCTGGTGACTCTGTCCAAAGGGCACAGTGAGTAGAAGGGATTCAAGAAGAGGGGTGAAGATGAGAGTCAGAATATGGGATGTACAGAGGCTCGTAGGGATGAGAGCCCAGGGGAAGAAGGCTGACCTGGGGGACCTGGGCTTTGCGTGGCCACCTACGTAAACTTGGACACAGTGAGGAATGAGACTGGCCCTGACTGTCCCAGGCCGACTGGATGGGTGAGGCCGTGAGTGAGCTGTAGGGACCTGGAGCCTGAAGAGTTTCTGGGACTCCTCCTGACTCCAGCTGGGATAGAGGTGATCCCTGTCTCCCTGCCCTGGGAATCAGCAGAGGCACAGTCTTGCTCTGAGAGTGCGGTAAGAAGGCCTGTGGACGGACGTTTCTGCTCCATCACTTGGGGCTTTACCAATGATTCTGAACTTTGTTGGCGTCCTGTTTCACATGATCAGAATTGCACAATGGCACGTTGTAACATTCTTCATATTTAACCTTTCCAGACGCATCATAAAAAGTGGGTCTCTTTTTGTAAAACTGTGTAAGATCTTCCTCAGTTTTCCATTGCTATTGAGACTAGCATTTTCTTCTGAATTGCCTGTCTCTTGAATTGTCTTGCCATCTTCTTTCACCCTTGAAGAGATTTTCTCTTCTCCAACTGTTAATCACCTAGCTTTGCGCTTTGTCAGACCCTCACTCATCAAAGACTTGGGTGTGATTCTTCTGTTATCACTGGCACTGATTTTATGAAATCTCACATCTGTTTCAAGATTTTAATTTTTTTCTTCACTTTGGTATGAGAGCAAGTGAGTGCCAACTACCCATCAATTTATCAGTGAACTTGTTTATGCCCCTAAAGACTTGGGTTTTCCCTAATCAGTCAGAGTTCCTGGGGACTAGGGTACTGAAATAAATTTTTATGTATTACGTATCCTCTGCCACTCTGACTACCCATTTAGTGTAGCAAACCTATGATCCCGCATGCATGCATAGTTTCTATTCAAGAATTTGCCTTTAAAATCAAGCATCATAGTAAATGACCCTTTTGATCTGTTCAGTAGGCATTTACTTTGATTTTTTTTTAAGAAAGAAAAAGAGAGAAAAGAAGAAAAAAAGAGTGAAAGAAAGAAAAAAAAAAGAATGTAAGAGAGAAGGAAAGAGGAAGAGAAAGAGGGAGAGAGAACGGGATTCTTGTTCTATTGCCCAGGCTAGAATGCAGTCTAAAAATGGGTATTAAAAACCTCTTTTATGCCAATAATTGTGCTTAACA